>OW026418.1:2500-50000 GCA_932274075.1 Diarsia rubi
ACCTAACCTAACCTAACCTAACCTAACCTAACCTAACCTAACCTAACCTAACCTAACCTAACCTAACCTAACCTAACCTAACCTAACCTAACCTAACCTAACCTAACCTAACCTAACCTAACCTAACCTAACCTAACCTAACCTAACCTAACCTAACCTAACCTAACCTAACCTAACCTAACCTAACCTAACCTAACCTAACCTAACCTAACCTAACCTAACCTAACCTAACCTAACCTAACCTAACTAACCTAACCTAACCTAACCTAACCTAACCTAACCTAACCTAACCTAACCTAACCTAACCTAACCTAACCTAACCTAACCTAACCTAACCTAACCTAACCTAACCTAACCTAACCTAACCTAACCTAACCTAACCTAACCTAACCTAACCTAACCTAACCTAACCTAACCTAACCTAACCTAACCTAACCTAACCTAACCTAACCTAACCTAACCTAACCTAACCTAACCTAACCTAACCTAACCTAACCTAACCTAACCTAACCTAACCTAACCTAACCTAACCTAACCTAACCTAACCTAACCTAACCTAACCTAACCTAACCTAACCTAACCTAACCTAACCTAACCTAACCTAACCTAACCTAACCTAACCTAACCTAACCTCACCTAACCTAACCTAACCTAACCTAACCTAACCTAACCTAACCTAACCTAACCTAACCTAACCTAACCTAACCTAACCTAACCTAACCTAACCTAACCTAACCTAACCTAACCTAACCTAACCTAACCTAACCTAACCTAACCTAACCTAACCTAACCTAACCTAACCTAACCTAACCTAACCTAACCTAACCTAACCTAACCTAACCTAACCTAACCTAACCTAACCTAACCTAACCTAACCTAACCTAACCTAACCTAACCTAACCTAACCTAACCTAACCTAACCTAACCTAACCTAACCTAACCTAACCTAACCTAACCTAACCTAACCTAACCTAACCTAACCTAACCTAACCTAACCTAACCTAACCTAACCTAACCTAACCTAACCTAACCTAACCTAACCTAACCTAACCTAACCTAACCTAACCTAACCTAACCTAACCTAACCTAACCTAACCTAACCTAACCTAACCTAACCTAACCTAACCTAACCTAACCTAACCTAACCTAACCTAACCTAACCTAACCTAACCTAACCTAACCTAACCTAACCTAACCTAACCTAACCTAACCTAACCTAACCTAACCTAACCTAACCTAACCTAACCTAACCTAACCTAACCTAACCTAACCTAACCTAACCTAACCTAACCTAACCTAACCTAACCTAACCTAACCTAACCTAACCTAACCTAACCTAACCTAACCTAACCTAACCTAACCTAACCTAACCTAACCTAACCTAACCTAACCTAACCTAACCTAACCTAACCTAACCTAACCTAACCTAACCTAACCTAACCTAACCTAACCTAACCTAACCTAACCTAACCTAACCTAACCTAACCTAACCTAACCTAACCTAACCTAACCTAACCTAACCTAACCTAACCTAACCTAACCTAACCTAACCTAACCTAACCTAACCTAACCTAACCTAACCTAACCTAACCTAACCTAACCTAACCTAACCTAACCTAACCTAACCTAACCTAACCTAACCTAACCTAACCTAACCTAACCTAACCTAACCTAACCTAACCTAACCTAACCTAACCTAACCTAACCTAACCTAACCTAACCTAACCTAACCTAACCTAACCTAACCTAACCTAACCTAACCTAACCTAACCTAACCTAACCTAACCTAACCTAACCTAACCTAACCTAACCTAACCTAACCTAACCTAACCTAACCTAACCTAACCTAACCTAACCTAACCTAACCTAACCTAACCTAACCTAACCTAACCTAACCTAACCTAACCTAACCTAACCTAACCTAACCTAACCTAACCTAACCTAACCTAACCTAACCTAACCTAACCTAACCTAACCTAACCTAACCTAACCTAACCTAACCTAACCTAACCTAACCTAACCTAACCTAACCTAACCTAACCTAACCTAACCTAACCTAACCTAACCTAACCTAACCTAACCTAACCTAACCTAACCTAACCTAACCTAACCTAACCTAACCTAACCTAACCTAACCTAACCTAACCTAACCTAACCTAACCTAACCTAACCTAACCTAACCTAACCTAACCTAACCTAACCTAACCTAACCTAACCTAACCTAACCTAACCTAACCTAACCTAACCTAACCTAACCTAACCTAACCTAACCTAACCTAACCTAACCTAACCTAACCTAACCTAACCTAACCTAACCTAACCTAACCTAACCTAACCTAACCTAACCTAACCTAACCTAACCTAACCTAACCTAACCTAACCTAACCTAACCTAACCTAACCTAACCTAACCTAACCTAACCTAACCTAACCTAACCTAACCTAACCTAACCTAACCTAACCTAACCTAACCTAACCTAACCTAACCTAACCTAACCTAACCTAACCTAACCTAACCTAACCTAACCTAACCTAACCTAACCTAACCTAACCTAACCTAACCTAACCTAACCTAACCTAACCTAACCTAACCTAACCTAACCTAACCTAACCTAACCTAACCTAACCTAACCTAACCTAACCTAACCTAACCTAACCTAACCTAACCTAACCTAACCTAACCTAACCTAACCTAACCTAACCTAACCTAACCTAACCTAACCTAACCTAACCTAACCTAACCTAACCTAACCTAACCTAACCTAACCTAACCTAACCTAACCTAACCTAACCTAACCTAACCTAACCTAACCTAACCTAACCTAACCTAACCTAACCTAACCTAACCTAACCTAACCTAACCTAACCTAACCTAACCTAACCTAACCTAACCTAACCTAACCTAACCTAACCTAACCTAACCTAACCTAACCTAACCTAACCTAACCTAACCTAACCTAACCTAACCTAACCTAACCTAACCTAACCTAACCTAACCTAACCTAACCTAACCTAACCTAACCTAACCTAACCTAACCTAACCTAACCTAACCTAACCTAACCTAACCTAACCTAACCTAACCTAACCTAACCTAACCTAACCTAACCTAACCTAACCTAACCTAACCTAACCTAACCTAACCTAACCTAACCTAACCTAACCTAACCTAACCTAACCTAACCTAACCTAACCTAACCTAACCTAACCTAACCTAACCTAACCTAACCTAACCTAACCTAACCTAACCTAACCTAACCTAACCTAACCTAACCTAACCTAACCTAACCTAACCTAACCTAACCTAACCTAACCTAACCTAACCTAACCTAACCTAACCTAACCTAACCTAACCTAACCTAACCTAACCTAACCTAACCTAACCTAACCTAACCTAACCTAACCTAACCTAACCTAACCTAACCTAACCTAACCTAACCTAACCTAACCTAACCTAACCTAACCTAACCTAACCTAACCTAACCTAACCTAACCTAACCTAACCTAACCTAACCTAACCTAACCTAACCTAACCTAACCTAACCTAACCTAACCTAACCTAACCTAACCTAACCTAACCTAACCTAACCTAACCTAACCTAACCTAACCTAACCTAACCTAACCTAACCTAACCTAACCTAACCTAACCTAACCTAACCTAACCTAACCTAACCTAACCTAACCTAACCTAACCTAACCTAACCTAACCTAACCTAACCTAACCTAACCTAACCTAACCTAACCTAACCTAACCTAACCTAACCTAACCTAACCTAACCTAACCTAACCTAACCTAACCTAACCTAACCTAACCTAACCTAACCTAACCTAACCTAACCTAACCTAACCTAACCTAACCTAACCTAACCTAACCTAACCTAACCTAACCTAACCTAACCTAACCTAACCTAACCTAACCTAACCTAACCTAACCTAACCTAACCTAACCTAACCTAACCTAACCTAACCTAACCTAACCTAACCTAACCTAACCTAACCTAACCTAACCTAACCTAACCTAACCTAACCTAACCTAACCTAACCTAACCTAACCTAACCTAACCTAACCTAACCTAACCTAACCTAACCTAACCTAACCTAACCTAACCTAACCTAACCTAACCTAACCTAACCTAACCTAACCTAACCTAACCTAACCTAACCTAACCTTACCTAACCTAACCTAACCTAACCTAACCTAACCTAACCTAACCTAACCTAACCTAACCTAACCTAACCTAACCTAACCTAACCTAACCTAACCTAACCTAACCTAACCTAACCTAACCTAACCTAACCTAACCTAACCTAACCTAACCTAACCTAACCTAACCTAACCTAACCTAACCTAACCTAACCTAACCTAACCTAACCTAACCTAACCTAACCTAACCTAACCTAACCTAACCTAACCTAACCTAACCTAACCTAACCTAACCTAACCTAACCTAACCTAACCTAACCTAACCTAACCTAACCTAACCTAACCTAACCTAACCTAACCTAACCTAACCTAACCTAACCTAACCTAACCTAACCTAACCTAACCTAACCTAACCTAACCTAACCTAACCTAACCTAACCTAACCTAACCTAACCTAACCTAACCTAACCTAACCTAACCTAACCTAACCTAACCTAACCTAACCTAACCTAACCTAACCTAACCTAACCTAACCTAACCTAACCTAACCTAACCTAACCTAACCTAACCTAACCTAACCTAACCTAACCTAACCTAACCTAACCTAACCTAACCTAACCTAACCTAACCTAACCTAACCTAACCTAACCTAACCTAACCTAACCTAACCTAACCTAACCTAACCTAACCTAACCTAACCTAACCTAACCTAACCTAACCTAACCTAACCTAACCTAACCTAACCTAACCTAACCTAACCTAACCTAACCTAACCTAACCTAACCTAACCTAACCTAACCTAACCTAACCTAACCTAACCTAACCTAACCTAACCTAACCTAACCTAACCTAACCTAACCTAACCTAACCTAACCTAACCTAACCTAACCTAACCTAACCTAACCTAACCTAACCTAACCTAACCTAACCTAACCTAACCTAACCTAACCTAACCTAACCTAACCTAACCTAACCTAACCTAACCTAACCTAACCTAACCTAACCTAACCTAACCTAACCTAACCTAACCTAACCTAACCTAACCTAACCTAACCTAACCTAACCTAACCTAACCTAACCTAACCTAACCTAACCTAACCTAACCTAACCTAACCTAACCTAACCTAACCTAACCTAACCTAACCTAACCTAACCTAACCTAACCTAACCTAACCTAACCTAACCTAACCTAACCTAACCTAACCTAACCTAACCTAACCTAACCTAACCTAACCTAACCTAACCTAACCTAACCTAACCTAACCTAACCTAACCTAACCTAACCTAACCTAACCTAACCTAACCTAACCTAACCTAACCTAACCTAACCTAACCTAACCTAACCTAACCTAACCTAACCTAACCTAACCTAACCTAACCTAACCTAACCTAACCTAACCTAACCTAACCTAACCTAACCTAACCTAACCTAACCTAACCTAACCTAACCTAACCTAACCTAACCTAACCTAACCTAACCTAACCTAACCTAACCTAACCTAACCTAACCTAACCTAACCTAACCTAACCTAACCTAACCTAACCTAACCTAACCTAACCTAACCTAACCTAACCTAACCTAACCTAACCTAACCTAACCTAACCTAACCTAACCTAACCTAACCTAACCTAACCTAACCTAACCTAACCTAACCTAACCTAACCTAACCTAACCTAACCTAACCTAACCTAACCTAACCTAACCTAACCTAACCTAACCTAACCTAACCTAACCTAACCTAACCTAACCTAACCTAACCTAACCTAACCTAACCTAACCTAACCTAACCTAACCTAACCTAACCTAACCTAACCTAACCTAACCTAACCTAACCTAACCTAACCTAACCTAACCTAACCTAACCTAACCTAACCTAACCTAACCTAACCTAACCTAACCTAACCTAACCTAACCTAACCTAACCTAACCTAACCTAACCTAACCTAACCTAACCTAACCTAACCTAACCTAACCTAACCTAACCTAACCTAACCTAACCTAACCTAACCTAACCTAACCTAACCTAACCTAACCTAACCTAACCTAACCTAACCTAACCTAACCTAACCTAACCTAACCTAACCTAACCTAACCTAACCTAACCTAACCTAACCTAACCTAACCTAACCTAACCTAACCTAACCTAACCTAACCTAACCTAACCTAACCTAACCTAACCTAACCTAACCTAACCTAACCTAACCTAACCTAACCTAACCTAACCTAACCTAACCTAACCTAACCTAACCTAACCTAACCTAACCTAACCTAACCTAACCTAACCTAACCTAACCTAACCTAACCTAACCTAACCTAACCTAACCTAACCTAACCTAACCTAACCTAACCTAACCTAACCTAACCTAACCTAACCTAACCTAACCTAACCTAACCTAACCTAACCTAACCTAACCTAACCTAACCTAACCTAACCTAACCTAACCTAACCTAACCTAACCTAACCTAACCTAACCTAACCTAACCTAACCTAACCTAACCTAACCTAACCTAACCTAACCTAACCTAACCTAACCTAACCTAACCTAACCTAACCTAACCTAACCTAACCTAACCTAACCTAACCTAACCTAACCTAACCTAACCTAACCTAACCTAACCTAACCTAACCTAACCTAACCTAACCTAACCTAACCTAACCTAACCTAACCTAACCTAACCTAACCTAACCTAACCTAACCTAACCTAACCTAACCTAACCTAACCTAACCTAACCTAACCTAACCTAACCTAACCTAACCTAACCTAACCTAACCTAACCTAACCTAACCTAACCTAACCTAACCTAACCTAACCTAACCTAACCTAACCTAACCTAACCTAACCTAACCTAACCTAACCTAACCTAACCTAACCTAACCTAACCTAACCTAACCTAACCTAACCTAACCTAACCTAACCTAACCTAACCTAACCTAACCTAACCTAACCTAACCTAACCTAACCTAACCTAACCTAACCTAACCTAACCTAACCTAACCTAACCTAACCTAACCTAACCTAACCTAACCTAACCTAACCTAACCTAACCTAACCTAACCTAACCTAACCTAACCTAACCTAACCTAACCTAACCTAACCTAACCTAACCTAACCTAACCTAACCTAACCTAACCTAACCTAACCTAACCTAACCTAACCTAACCTAACCTAACCTAACCTAACCTAACCTAACCTAACCTAACCTAACCTAACCTAACCTAACCTAACCTAACCTAACCTAACCTAACCTAACCTAACCTAACCTAACCTAACCTAACCTAACCTAACCTAACCTAACCTAACCTAACCTAACCTAACCTAACCTAACCTAACCTAACCTAACCTAACCTAACCTAACCTAACCTAACCTAACCTAACCTAACCTAACCTAACCTAACCTAACCTAACCTAACCTAACCTAACCTAACCTAACCTAACCTAACCTAACCTAACCTAACCTAACCTAACCTAACCTAACCTAACCTAACCTAACCTAACCTAACCTAACCTAACCTAACCTAACCTAACCTAACCTAACCTAACCTAACCTAACCTAACCTAACCTAACCTAACCTAACCTAACCTAACCTAACCTAACCTAACCTAACCTAACCTAACCTAACCTAACCTAACCTAACCTAACCTAACCTAACCTAACCTAACCTAACCTAACCTAACCTAACCTAACCTAACCTAACCTAACCTAACCTAACCTAACCTAACCTAACCTAACCTAACCTAACCTAACCTAACCTAACCTAACCTAACCTAACCTAACCTAACCTAACCTAACCTAACCTAACCTAACCTAACCTAACCTAACCTAACCTAACCTAACCTAACCTAACCTAACCTAACCTAACCTAACCTAACCTAACCTAACCTAACCTAACCTAACCTAACCTAACCTAACCTAACCTAACCTAACCTAACCTAACCTAACCTAACCTAACCTAACCTAACCTAACCTAACCTAACCTAACCTAACCTAACCTAACCTAACCTAACCTAACCTAACCTAACCTAACCTAACCTAACCTAACCTAACCTAACCTAACCTAACCTAACCTAACCTAACCTAACCTAACCTAACCTAACCTAACCTAACCTAACCTAACCTAACCTAACCTAACCTAACCTAACCTAACCTAACCTAACCTAACCTAACCTAACCTAACCGGAGCGAAGTTTTTACTAAAACGTTGATATCTCAAGTACTAATTACGCGTTTTTCGAGCTGTTTTCAGCGGATATTGACTGGAGTAGTGTTCCGCCTACTCCCTGACCATTTCTTATTGACCGCAGACGCGAAAAAATTTTCTCCCTCCTACACTTTGAAAAATTTTCCAAATTTTTATAACAAATTAATTAATATCTAACGTAACTTACAGTTTTATTCAGTTCTATAAAAAGTATATAGTTTCAGGCATACTTACCTTCCATCCCTGCGCTTTTGGCCGCGTTCCGTGGTCCTGGGCACAGATTGGGGGTTGTTTTTCCAAATTTTTTATCCCAAAAACTGGTTTTTTCGGGATAACCCAAAATTTTTCTTCCTGCACACCTACCTTTTATTCCATAAACGGCTAGCCCGCGCGGAGCCGCGTCTCTGGACATATCGCACGTGCGGCTAGCTCGCAAAAAATTTTTTCATCATTCTTATTTCTATCAGCTAAGTACA
This sequence comes from Diarsia rubi, assembly GCA_932274075.1. Taxonomy (NCBI): domain Eukaryota; kingdom Metazoa; phylum Arthropoda; class Insecta; order Lepidoptera; family Noctuidae; genus Diarsia; species Diarsia rubi. The sequence continues at coordinate 11,322 of OW026418.1, forward strand.
TCCAAAATACACCTAAGGGAGCGAAGTTTTTACTAAAACGTTGATATCTCAAGTACTAATTACGCGTTTTTCGAGCTGTTTTCAGCGGATATTGACTGGAGTAGTGTTCCGCCTACTCCCTGACCATTTCTTATTGACCGCAGACGCGAAAAAATTTTCTCCCTCCTACACTTTGAAAAATTTTCCAAATTTTTATAACAAATTAATTAATATCTAACGTAACTTACAGTTTTATTCAGTTCTATAAAAAGTATATAGTTTCAGGCATACTTACCTTCCATCCCTGCGCTTTTGGCCGCGTTCCGTGGTCCTGGGCACAGATTGGGGGTTGTTTTTCCAAATTTTTTATCCCAAAAACTGGTTTTTTCGGGATAACCCAAAATTTTTCTTCCTGCACACCTACCTTTTATTCCATAAACGGCTAGCCCGCGCGGAGCCGCGTCTCTGGACATATCGCACGTGCGGCTAGCTCGCAAAAAATTTTTTCATCATTCTTATTTCTATCAGCTAAGTACATCCAAAATACACCTAAGGGAGCGAAGTTTTTACTAAAACGTTGATATCTCAAGTACTAATTACGCGTTTTTCGAGCTGTTTTCAGCGGATATTGACTGGAGTAGTGTTCCGCCTACTCCCTGACCATTTCTTATTGACCGCAGACGCGAAAAAATTTTCTCCCTCCTACACTTTGAAAAATTTTCCAAATTTTTATAACAAATTAATTAATATCTAACGTAACTTACAGTTTTATTCAGTTCTATAAAAAGTATATAGTTTCAGGCATACTTACCTTCCATCCCTGCGCTTTTGGCCGCGTTCCGTGGTCCTGGGCACAGATTGGGGGTTGTTTTTCCAAATTTTTTATCCCAAAAACTGGTTTTTTCGGGATAACCCAAAATTTTTCTTCCTGCACACCTACCTTTTATTCCATAAACGGCTAGCCCGCGCGGAGCCGCGTCTCTGGACATATCGCACGTGCGGCTAGCTCGCAAAAAATTTCCCCACCCACCCGCCCTCTGGTCGATAGCTGAAGGTGGAACGGGAATTTTGGGAAAAATATCCTTTTTTGATTTTTTTGTCTCAAATACTCATATAGGCATATACCTTATATTTATATTGTTTTGACGGATTTTTTGGATCAAATTTCGAGGCTGTGGAGAAATTTAGATTTACTATTTAATTATATTATTATTTTATTTTTTATACACTTTTACTAGTTTAAGTTTGACACAATATATTTTATATTAAACATTAAGACTAAATCCCTGTTTAGGATCGAAACAAATTTATTATTTAAATTATTTATATTGATTTTAGTATTAAATATAACTGTTAGGCATATTTTTAGACTGAATCCCCTCTTTACAGGGATTTATTGTGCGTGTCCCCCGTCGACCTAGCTCAACTATGTTCAGTTTCGGTATTAGGACTCCGGTGGCGAAGGATAAGGTCGCGGAGGAGAAAATGGAGGAGGCATGCCCAGTACAGGCGGGGCCCTCAGTGCGGCGCAGTGTTGACGAGTGGGAAACGGAGAAGCTCAAAACGGGGCAACCCCGTAAAACCCCTACACCTACAAAAAAGTTACCCGTCACCACTCCTCCGAAGAAGGCACTCGTGCCCACTCCTCCTAAACCCAAATCCAAAACCATGACCAAACAACCGGAGAAAGCTCTGGAGAACTCGCCTCGAGAGGTGCCGACCGTGAGGTACTTAAATAGAACCACGGAGGCAAAGGCGTGTCTCTCCAGCGCAAAACTACAACTCGACAGCTCCCGAAACTTAAAAAAGGAGATCAAGGATGCGCTTACTAAAGCAGTCGATCGGCTTTATCAGCTCGTGAAAGAAGGGGAAAAGGAGAGGACGCAGTCACCCGGAGAGGCAACCGGACTAGAGAAAGCCCCCAAGGACCTGACGCCGGCCGCCGTTGCACCGACAGAGCTCATGAAGCAGCTAATGGAGAACCTCAAGCAGCACAATAAGGCTCTGGAAGAATGCCAGCTGCACACACGGGCTCTGTCGGAGCACCTGCAACAGGCACCTCGCTTTGTGGCGGGCCAGGGTCCCTCGTTTGCGGAGATGGCAGCCGTCCCAAAGCAGCATGTCCAAGAGCCTCTTCACTCGATGGTCGTGTCGTCAATTGACGACCAAGACACCGGCGAAGAGGTGATTGAGAAGCTTCGAACGGCGGTAGATGCGAGAAACGAGGGTACCAGGGTGGAGAGGCTACGAAAGGCGAGGGACCAGAAGGTGGTGGTCGGCTTCAGGACCAGGGAGGAGCTGACTCGGGTGGCCGAGAGGATTAAGAAGGCCGGCAAACTAATGGTGGAGGAGGTGAAAAATAAGGATCCCCTCATCATAGCCTTGGACGTCCTCTCGTGTCACTCGGATGGGGAACTCATCGATGCGATAAAGCGTCAAAACAGTCACCTACTGGAGGGTGTGCCTGCAGATGACCTGAGGATGGGGGTGAAATACCGTCGCAAGACGAGAAACCCCCATATGTGCCATGTCATCGTGCAGGTTTCCCCTACAGTGTGGCAGAGGCTGACACACGCGGGTCGAGTGCACATCGACTTGCAGCGGGTGCGTGTGCTGGACCAGTCACCGCTGATTCAGTGCACTCGCTGCCTGCGATTCGGTCACAGCCGTAAACATTGCACGGAACCCGCCGACCTCTGCACGCATTGCGGTGATCCCCATATGAGGGCCGACTGCCCCTCCAGGCTGGCTGCGGAAGCTCCCAAGTGCCGAAACTGTGTTTCCGCTAAAACTGGGAAGACCGAGCACAACGCCTTCGACAGCCAGTGCCCAGCTCGCGTAAAGTGGGACGCATTGGCGCGGCTGTCGGTGGCGTATTGCTAAGGGCCAGCCAGCGGAAACACAAAGCGACTCATCCAGGGAATCCCGACCAAACCCGAGCGCTCATAAAGACTACCAGGTAATCCAAGCGAATCTGCAGAGGAAGAACCTAGCAACCCAAGAGCTCATGATTGTGGCTAGTGAGCGGAGGGTTGCGTTCGCATTGCTCCAGGAGCCGTACGTGGGTGGGGTTAAAAAGATGCGAGACTACCGGGGAGCTAGAGTGTACCAGTGCGCTGAACAAGGAGGAGGAACTGTGAAGGCGGCAATAGTCGTCTTCGACCACGACCTTGACGTCTCGCAGTGTCCGAAACTCACCACCAACAACATCGTGGTGGTGAGGATCCGTACCGGCGCCTGGGAAATCGCAGTAGTCTCCTTCTACTTTGAACCAGACCAGCCCATACAGCCATACCTGGAGCAACTCTTGCAGATTCGCGAGGAAATAGGCCCCACTAGGATTATAATTGGCGGCGACGCCAACGCCAAGAGCACCTGGTGGGGTAGCCTGGTAAACGACAGCAAGGGTGAGGACATGTCGGGAACCCTGGAACAAATGTGCTTGCAGGTACTCAACGTTGGCAACACCCCAACCTTCGACACCGTCAGGGGTAACACCCTGTACAGCAGCTTCGTTGATGTCACAGCGTGCTCAACGGATCTGCTGGACTTGGTGGAGGACTGGCGGGTCGATGAAGGTCTCACAAGCTCGGACCACAATGGTATAGTATTCACAATCAACCTTCAAAAATCAAAAGGAATAAATATTAATAGAACCACTAGATTATACAACACGAGAAAAGCAAATTGGAGCCAATTTCATGAGAAATTGGCCCAATTAAAAGCTCAAGTAAATTTAAATTCATTAGAAATAGGCAAAATTAATAACAAAATAGAATTAGATTGTAACGTAAATTCATATATAGCAACCATCACTAAAACATGTGAGGAAACATTAGCCAAATTCAAGAAAAATGAACAGTTTACTATACCATGGTGGTCAAATGAGCTCACGAAGTTGATGTCGGAGGTCAACACCCGGAGGCGCCGCATTCGGTGCGCCGCGCCAAGGCGACGGCAAAAAGTCATCGATGAGTACCTGCTAGCCAAACTCAAATATGAGTCCATGGCCTTAAAAGCGCACACCGAGAGCTGGAAGGGCTTCTGTGAGAAGCAGACCAGAGAGGGGATGTGGGAGGGTATATATAGGGTCATAGGACGGACCGCCAAAAGGCAGGAGGATTTGCCGTTGGTGAAGGATGGAGTGCCACTGAGCGCGCAGGAGTCAGCTCTACTACTGGCCGAGACTTTCTACCCCGAGGACCTAGAGGACGGAGAGACAGCTGACCACCGTCGGACACGAGAAGCGGCCAGTCGTGTAAACGAGTGGACGCATGATGAATACCATGACCCACCGTTCACACTTCTGGAGCTGAAAACCGCGGTGGAAAGCTTCAACCCCAAGAAGGCACCCGGGGCAGACGGTCTCACAGCCGACATCTGCGCGCAGGCCATATTTCGGGACCCAGGGACGTTCCTTGCACTGGCTAATAAGTGCCTGGAGCACGGACACTTCCCTGGGGCCTGGAAGGTGGCCACGGTGGTAGTCCTCCGAAAGCCCGGCAAAGACTCCTACACCACCCCTAAGTCGTACAGACCAATCGGCCTCCTGCCAGTCTTAGGCAAAATTCTGGAGAAAATGCTGGTAGCAAGACTCAAATGGCACCTAATCCCGCGGCTCAGTACTCGCCAGTTTGGTTTTATGCCCCAGAGGAGCACCGAGGACTCCCTCTACACCATGATACAACACATCAAAGGAAAGCTAAGTGAGAAAAAGCTGATCACTGTTGTATCACTGGACATAGAGGGAGCCTTCGATAGCGCATGGTGGCCGGCCATTAGGACCAGACTGGCTGAGGAAAAGTGCCCGGTCAATATCAGGCGCATGATGGACAGCTACTTGACTGGCAGGAGTGTCCGGGTTAGGTACGCGGGTGCGGAGTGCCCAAGGCCTACAAACAAGGGGTGTGTGCAGGGATCTATTGGCGGTCCGATCCTATGGAACGTAATACTTGACCCTCTGCTGAAAGGGCTTCAAGATCGGGGCGACTATTGCCAGGCTTTCGCCGATGACGTGGTTATGATCTTCGACGGTGACACAGCATTGGAAGTTCAGAGACAGGCCAATGCCGCCCTCGAGTATGTTCGGGAGTGGGGCATCAGAAATAAGCTTAAATTTGCACCAAATAAGACTTGCGCAATGGTAATCACCAAAAAGCTAAAGTACGATGTCCCGCTCCTGAGCATGGGCGGGGAAGACATTGGCATGTCTAATGAAATAAAAATCCTGGGGCTCACCGTCGACCACCAGCTCACTTTTAACACCCACGTCGCCAACGTGTGCCGGAAGGCTGTCAATATCTACAAACAGCTGGCACGGGCGGCAAAAGTGAGCTGGGGCCTTCACCCGGAGATCATCCGCGTCATCTACACGGCAGCGGTCGAACCGATCATTATGTACGCCGCAAGCGCTTGGGCACCTGCCGCCAAAAAAGTACGGGTTATAAAGCAGCTCAACGTGGTCCAGAGGGGGTTTGCCCAAAAGCTGTGCAAAGCCTACCGCACGGTCTCCCTAAACTCGGCACTGGTGCTGGCTGGGATACTCCCACTTGACCTTCGTATACGGGAAGTAGCGGCACTTTACGAGGCCAAGAGGGGCGTGCCCCAGCCCGTGCTTGGAGGTAGGGAGATTGAGCGGATGGCTCCAGCAGCGGAGGCCCCGCACCCCGCGGACCACGTCACTCTTGAGTTCGGAAGCCTGGTAGACGAAGAGCAATATAATAACCAAAGCCACTTTGCTGTGCGCATATTCACAGACGGCAGCAAGATTGAGGGCAGGGTTGGGGCCGCGCTATCCTTGTGGAATGGCGCCACCGAAACTAAGGCCCTCAAGCTTGCCTTGCCGTCTTACTGTACCGTCTACCAGGCTGAACTTCTGGCCCTGCAAAGAGCGGCAGGAGAGGTGCTCAAGCGCAAAGAGTCTACATTTGGAATCTTCAGCGACTCCAGGGCGGCCCTTCAGTCGGTCGTTAACGCAGGTTCCCCCCATCCCTTAGCTGTGGAAGCAAGAAACACCATTAGACTCTGCCAGCTCCAAAACAAGAGTGTTTCCTTGTTTTGGATAAAGGCCCACGCGGGTTTGGAGGGAAACGAGCGAGCCGACCGACTTGCGAAGGAAGCTGCCCTGAAGTCGAAGAAGAAGCCAGACTACGACCTATGCCCTGTTTCATTCGTCAGGCGGCAGATCCGTATGGAGTCGCTTGACGAATGGAACATCAGGTATCGGCAGGGTGAAACAGCAGGTGTTACTAAAATGTTCCTCCCCAACGTGATCGACGCATATAAAATTGTCCGAAAAATCAAACCGGTCGGCATCACAACCCAGATTCTCACGGGGCACGGTGGGTTCTCCGAATACCTGCACCGCTTCAAGTGTAAGGAGAACCCATCCTGCATCTGTGAACCGGATGCAGTGGAGTCAGTCGCCCACATCCTTACAGAATGCCCAGCCTTTGGTCTACAACGATGCAACACAGAACTAAAATTAGAAACAGCAATAACAAGGAACAATATAAATAAAATAATGGCAAACAATAAATCGCGTAAAATCTTTTTAGAATACAGTACACAGATAATATCGAAAGTCATTCAAAGAAACAAGAGCATCTAATAACCCATGTTTTATCATATATGAACATTTCTTAACCGAAAAGATATAAAGATTAAAGCATGGATTAAAAGAAACAGATATTTCACACATTAGAAAAAATTTGGAAAATAACAAAACATAGTACTTAATCTTAAAAATTAGTATAAAATTTTTAACAAAAATAGAAAATCAAGTAGTACGTAATAAGTAAACATAATATTCAGCTTAAACAAAGTCTCTGACTACGTCAGGGGACACAAATATATTTAAAAAAAAAAAAAAAAAAAAAAAAAAAACCTAACCTAACCTAACCTAACCTAACCTAACCTAACCTAACCTAACCTAACCTAACCTAACCTAACCTAACCTAACCTAACCTAACCTAACCTAACCTAACCTAACCTAACCTAACCTAACCTAACCTAACCTAACCTAACCTAACCTAACCTAACCTAACCTAACCTAACCTAACCTAACCTAACCTAACCTAACCTAACCTAACCAGTCTGGCTCCAACCACCGCCGTGAACGCCACGTTTTTTACTCGTCTCCGGCTATATAAATTCTTAAAAGTGGTAAAAAGTGGTCCGATTTTCACAAATTTAGTGTCCAAGTGTGGGGCTGAGCGCTGGCTTCACGCCCAAGTGAAAGTTTTTACCCGGATTTCAGTGCAGTGACAGCAATAACTGAAAAACCTTTCGATTTTGAGGTTAAACAGTCAAGATAAAACTTCGACTGCACACACTGCCGAAACCAGATCGACGACCCCCCTTTTTTAATTAAGAAAAAGGTGTGGAACGCCCCCGCACTTCGCCCCGACCACCAGGAAGCTCCGAAAACCCAAAGTTTCAGGAGTTATACAGAAAAAACAGAAAACACGTGGTGCTGAAAACATCGAAAACGCAGAGCCAGACGCCTGGAATTTTACAGCCGTCAACACCTCTTCAGACATAGTCGGTAACTGCAAACAAAATTTATATACCTACTACACCCGATTTTTAAATATACTTAGAAGTCTCAAAATTCAGTTCGTTATATCTCCGGCCCTAGTCAAGAATTTCAAGATTTTCTTCTGTAGCCCTTGGCGCGCTCATCAGACAAGTTGAGATCCTTAGTTTTAGATTTTTAGAGTTAATAGTTCTTAAATAATAAGGATATTTATAAGAAAACCACATTTTTAATTGTAACTTCGACGGGGTTATAATTTTTTTAAATTTTATTTTTGTGTATTGTAGCGCCCTATTTTAATTTATTTTAAGTAATTTTTCCATAATTTTTTGGCCGGTGGCCTCAAAGATATCGATTTTATACTGTTTTTTGGCTATAATTCATAAATTATTAGAAAATATCATTTTTTAACACCTGAACTGGTTCTAATACACCATTTGTGACCCATATAAGCCCAAACACGGACAGTATACCTCTTTGTTTGGGTGTTTTGTACAAATAGCGCCATCTTGGTTTTTAGGTTTTAATTTTCAACATTTGATATCTTTGAAACCGCTGGGCCGATTGTTCTCGGATTTCCGGTTGCATCTGTGGTTTGTTGTCTTTTTTAAGTGTAGTAAGTTTTCAGGCCATTTCAGGCAATCAAATTTTTAGACGCTGAAATTGCTCTCGAGACGTACCTGAAGTGACGTTGAGCTGTACATTCGAAACCCCGACGTTCTCCGACGAGGGGTTCCAAAGATACAGATGTTTTAATTTCACTTTTGACAGCTCGGCGGCCATCTTGTTTCGTTTCAAACCGCAATAACTCCTGAACCGGTAGTCGCAGGAAGTTGCGGATTTCACTACCGTGTCCAAGGATTCGCTATTCTGCTTATACCAAATTTTCAGGCGGTTTGGAGCTGAAAAGATTCGGGGTCCTGAGAGCAATTTCAGCGGACAGGGGAACTCAGGCCGAGTTGGGAGAGCCCAAACTCGACGGGTCTGCGACTTACCCAGAGGAAGTTGTCCACTGTTGAACTTCAACTTTGACAGCACCTCGGCCATTTTGGTCAATCTTTTAACGCCCATAACTTCCGAATGGTGGGTCGTAGAGGGCCGGGGTTTTCACTGGGTGTGTAGATAGTGCATAGTGCACTGATTAAAACGACTTTCAGGCGTTTTTAAGGATCAAAAATTTTCAGCCTGAAAACCACTCCATTGGATTGGTCTCACCGAGCCAGTTGCGGAAAGCCCAAACACAAGGGTCTTGGGACCGGTGGATCCGGAGATATCCCATAGTAACCACTTCTTGGTTGCCATCTTGATAAAAAACCAGAATATTAAAGCTGGGATATCTCCGGAACGAATTGGTGTAACTGCACCGAGTTTGGAATCGTTGCAGAGGGCTTGGTGAGACCTATCCAGTGTAATCAGCGAATCGACTCTACATAGAGTCTAAATTGAAAAGTGCTCTACATTGGTGATTTGTGACTCTCGAGCACGGAAATTTCTTTCATCGAGAGAAACATCACTGCACGTGAAACTATCGATAGTTGTAAAGGGTGAGTCCGTCAAAAAGAAAAAAAAAAAAAAAAAAAAAAAAAAAAAAAAAAAAAAAAAAAAAAAAGGTTTATTTTTAATATTTCTAACAGTCAAATTTTACTTTCATAAAATGTCTTCCGTTCCCACAACCCGTAAGTCAGCCGCGGAGGTCGCACCCAGGACGCGAACGTTGCGGACGAAAGTCCTTAAAAATGTGGCAAAGTCCACTACGTCGGAGAGGCTTACCATTCAGTCCACTCCACGAGATCTACCCGAGATGCCAAAAGCAGCGTCGGAACCAGCTGTCAACGAGAGTAGCCCAGCGTCGTCGGTCGACAGCGGTTCCCTGCCGAAAAAACGTGTTGCGGCGGAAGTTGCGGAGGCAAAAATAATCAACTGGGAGCAACTGGGTATTTCTCCACCACACCGCATCCTGTCAGACGAGGAGAGCTCAGTCGCGTCCTCTTTTACCGACCATCAGGCCCAGAAGAGGGTTAGCTTTCTGTACAGCACACCGAGAAGAGGGACAGGCGTTGAAATGGACATGGCAACTAGAGAGGCCAACACTTTACTGCAGAACGGGAAGGGTGCATTGGAGGCATCGGGAAATATGAAGAAGGAGTACAGAACGACTTGCCATGATAGCTTGCAAGGACTCTACGAGATTGTCCTGTCCCTGACCGACTCTCGAGCGAGGCACAAATATAACCTAGAGAAGGAACGCTCTCGACACGCCCGAGAACTAGTGAAAGTGGAGCGTTCCCACAGAGAAGAAGTTATAAAATTCCATCAAAAAATCGTCGCCGAGGTGGGTCTAGCCCGAAACGACATTTCCGTAACCCTGAAGGAGGCTAAAGATATCCGAAACTGGCTTGGGTATGAGACAGAACAGCCCTTTAGCGACATAAAGGAAGCCAGGAAGTTGATCGAGTCATTGGCAGTTCTCGTTAAGACCGGACATGAGAACGTCAGGGATCTGGATGTGCCAACAAACGTGGAAACAAAAGGGGATGCAGTAGCAGTGGGCCTGGTAAAACTTAGTAACCAGATTGCGAGCGTATCAAACCAGCTGGATACGCTCCGCCAAGCAATTGAAAAAATCCGGCAGGAGCTCCAAAGACCCGCAGAGACCGCTGTTGCCCCTCTTCTGTCTTCCGAGGCTTCCATAGAACCCAAATTGGACAAACTGACCGAAGAACTGGGAAGTATCATGAAAATGACTAAAAGTATTCTGGAAAAACCTGAAATCCCACCTCCCCAACAACTGCCACCGTTAGACCTGACCAAACATTTTCAACCCTTGTCAGAAAGGCTGGACATTGTGTCTTCAGAGCTGAGAGTACTCAGAGAAAAGGAACCTCAGTTCTCGGTCCAGCCAGCACCGAGTCTAGATACGGAGTTCGCGGTGGAGGAGGTAAAGAGGACTCTTGCCTCTATCGAAAAGGGTATGTCAGAGTTGAAACAACCGGAAGCCATTCAACAGGGCCACAAGACCTTCGCCCAGGTTGTCAAAGCACCGAAACGGCCGAACCACACCTTAATCATTTCATCATCGGATCCTCAACACACGGGAGATAGTATTATCGAGAGAATGAGGGCAGCTCTTGACCTAAAAACTACCGGAGCAAAGGTCGACAGGGTGAGGAAAGCGCGCAACCAAAAGGTTGTGGTGAGCTGTGCCAGCAAAGAAGACCTCAGCCTCGTTAAAAGTCGGGTCCAGATCACCAGTGGGCTTAAAGTCCAGGAGCCCATGCCTAGCAACCCACTGATCTGCATCAAAGGGGTACTCTCTTCATATACCAATGAAGAGATGGTAGACTTACTCCAGGCTCAAAACAAACATCTTTGGAAGGATCTGGACCCGACTGGCCTTGTCGTCAAGCTTAGATTCCGAAGACGCGCGAGGATTCCCCAAGTATGCCACCCTGTCTTCGAACTCTCCCCAGAGCTCTGGAGGCGGACTACCCAGGCAGAAAGGGTACACCTCGGAATCCAGAGATGCCCGGTAGAAGACCAGTCTCCTCTAGTGCAATGCACCAAGTGCCTAGGCTACGGACATAGCAGAAATCTCTGCAAAACAGAGATAGAAAGCTGTGGCTACTGCGGCGGAGCACACACTGGGAGAGTCTGTTCAGTTAGAGCTAACGGCGGTCCCCCTGCCTGCGTGAACTGCATCAAAATTGGGAGAGAGGGAAAAGACACGGCCCATCCCGCATTCAGCTCTGAATGTCAAGAGAGGCAGAAATGGGACAACATAGCGAGGTCACGTGTTTCCTACTGCTGAGGACAACGACGGGAACAATGTGTCAACCACCCAGCAAAGCACACGAGGATCGACTGGTAGGCTTAAGTTCATTCAGGCCAACTTGCAACGCTCCAGGCTTGCAACAGCAGAACTTCACCATGCGGCCGAAGAGAAGGGAATCTCAATCGCACTTGTCCAAGAACCCTATGTTGGGAAGACAGGTGTGATGAAGCAGAACCCCGGCACACAAGTTATTCAGTGCACTCTCAATCGGCAGAAACCGGTGAAGGCGGCAATTATCGTGTTCGGAAACAATGTGGAGGTCATTCATGACCCCCAGATTGTAACCGAAAACGTTGCAGCCGTATTGCTGAAAGTGGGTCAGCTCAAGCTTGGAGTGATATCTGTCTACTTTGAGGGTGACCAAGATATAGATCCATACCTTGTCAAAACCAAGGAGGCAACCGCAAAGTTACGTACATCTAACATACTGGTGGGGGGAGATGTTAATTCATGGAGCCAGTGGTGGGGAAGCAACAGCGAAGACCACCGAGGGGCTGCGTACAACGGCTTCTTATCTGAACAAGACCTTCAGATACTTAACACGGGCCAGACCCCAACCTTCGAATGCTACAGGGGAGATAAGTTATACCAGAGCATAGTTGACGTTACCACATGCAGTGTGTCGCTGTTAGGCAGAGTTGATAATTGGCGTGTAGAAAGGGACTTCACGACATCCGACCACAACGCCATAACATTCTCAATACGCCTAGAGAAAGAGTTAGAGCCTCTAAAACCAATTTCAACGCGCATTTATAACACCAAAAAGGCAAAATGGTCGGACTTCAGAACAAACCTCAAGGTAAACCTGTCTGAACACAGCATTACACTTGCTACAGTGTCAGAGATCTCCGAACCTGAACATCTGGATGCTTTGGTATCAAAATACATCGACCTAATACACTGCTCGGCCAAAAATTCGATCCCCAAACTGGGAAACAAGAAAACTGACTCGAGACCGCCATGGTGGACCAAATCTCTTGAACGGTTGAAGCAAGGAACCCTGACTAAAAAGAGGAGAATCAGGAACGCGGCTCCCAGTCGAAGGAAATTGGTAATTGATGAGTACGTAGAGGCCAAGCTAGAGTACCAGACTGTGGCGATGGAGGCGGCCACAGAAAGCTGGAAACAGTTTTGCTCCACACAAGATCGGGAGAGCATGTGGGATGGCATCTACAGGGTCATCAGAAAAACTGCCAGAAGACAGGAAGACACGCTCCTGAGAAATACCGCAGGCGAAACCCTAAGCCCGGAACAATCAGCGGATCTTTTGGCAGCAACGTTCTACCCTGACGACTCTGTGGATGCCGAACAACAACACCATGCATCGGTAAGGAGACTTGTGGAGGGTTGTTTCCCAGATGGAACACAGGGCCTGTTGGCCGACGATCCACCATTCACGTCCGCGGAGCTGGAAATGGTCCTTCAGCGACAGAACCCAAAGAAAGCTCCAGGCCCTGATGGCTTGACTGCCGACATCTGCAAAGCTGCAATTGATTGCAACAGAGAGGTGTTCCTGGAGCTGGCCAACAAGTGCCTGTCGCTGTCGCACTTCCCAAGGCAGTGGAAGACGGCTCACGTCTGTATTCTACGGAAGCCGTTCAAGGACGACTACACCCACCCAAAGTCATACAGACCAATAGGACTACTCTCAGTACTAGGTAAAATTGTAGAGAAGCTTGTCGTGGGCAGACTACAGCACCACTTCCTACCGACGTTAAATTCAAATCAATACGGGTTCATGCCGCAGCGGGGAACCGAGGACGCCCTCTATGTCTTAATGGAGCATATGCGGACCGAAATAAAGGCCAAAAAGATAGTGCTTTTAGTCTCACTTGACATAGAGGGTGCTTTCGACAACGCGTGGTGGCCTGCTCTCAAAATGCAGATGCTACGCAAGAAATGCCCCAAAAACCTCTACTCACTTGTGTCTTCATACCTGGAGGACCGTTACATTAGGGTAAACTACGCTAGAGCGAGTAGCGAAAAAAGTACCACAAAAGGTTGTGTCCAGGGTTCAATAGCCGGTCCGACGTTCTGGAACCTGATTCTAGACTCGCTTTTGCATGAATTGACGGGAATGGGGGTATACTGTCAAGCATTCGCGGATGATGTGGTCCTCGTTTTCTCGTCCTACGAGGTCAGCGCCCTGCAGCAGTCAGCTCAAAGAACGCTGCAGACAGTGTCAGACTGGGGTGTACAGAACAAGCTTTGTTTTGCCGCCCACAAGACCAAGGCAATGGTCATCACAAAGAAGCTCAAGTATGACACCCCCGAAATTTTTATGTCTGGCATTCGGCTGAACCTTGTCGAGGAGATAAAACTGTTGGGTCTTATCATAGATCACAAACTCACTTTTAATGCGCACGTAACTGCAACATGCAAGAAAGCCGCTGACATCTATAAACAGTTGGCTTGCGCGGCAAAGGTGACATGGGGCCTCAACAGCGAGATTATCAGGACCATTTATGTGTCGGTGATAGAGCCAACCGTGCTGTATGCAGCGAGCGCGTGGGCCTCGGCAGCAGAGAAGCTGACGGTAAGAAATCAGCTAGACTCACTGCAAAGAGGTTTCTCTCAGAAGATTTGTAAGGCATACCGCACGGTGTCTCTGACATCGGCTCTCATTCTGTCGGGTCAACTGCCCCTGGACCTCCGGGTCACTGAAGCGTCAACACTATTCAAAGTTAAAAAGGGTCATTCCCAGGATTACCTTCCGCCGGGAAGAGAAGTTGAGCGCAAGGCCGGGCCCCTTCAAATCCCCCATCCATCACGGCTCATAATAACCGAGTATGAGTGCCTCGAGGACATGGATCCTGGGACCCTTAGTGACCGCCAAGTAACCGGACCGCATATCTACACCGACGGCAGCAAAATAGAGGGGAAAGTCGGAGCGGCCTTTACTTTGTGGAACGAGGGCAGGGAGACGAAGTACTCAACCTTCCGCCTGGAACCGCACAACACTGTCTTCCAATCGGAAATGTACGCTTTGTACCGAGCTGTAAAAACGGTGAGAACGTGTCGAATGGCCTCCGCCAACATATTAAGCGACTCAAGATCTTCACTTGACTTGCTGGCGAGCCCATCCGTCACCCACCCGTTGGCACTCGGTATAAAAAGACTAGTACGTGAAATCCGAGAAGAGGGCAGAGACGTGAGACTGTTTTGGTTGAGAGCACACGTGGGTACCCCTGGAAACGAAAGAGCAGACGAATTGGCCAAAAAAGCAGCTCTCACTAAGAAAACAGCCCCCGACTACGACAAGGTGCCGATATCTTTCATTAAGAGGCAGATTCGTGAGAAAACAGTTCAGAAGTGGCAGCAGCGGTACGAAGCCTCCAGCACAGGTTCGGTCACAAAAGTGTTTTTCCCCACTGTTCAGACAGCAAGGGAGATTCTAAAAGGAATGACACTGACACCCACCCATGTCCAACTTTTGACCGGTCACGGAGGATTTGGGGCCTATCTCCATCGGTTCCACCTTAAGGATAGTCCCTCATGTGTCTGCGATCCCGATTGTGAGGAGACAGTATTTCACGTGCTTTTCGAGTGCCCAAGATTTGGTCGAGAGCGAATGGACCTGGAAGCTGAAATACGGACGTCGATCGCTCGGTCCACACTGCAATCAATCATGGAGAGCAAGGCCACAAGAACACCATTCCTGAAATTCGCGAGTAGTATTGTGCGGTTGGTGGCGAAGTCTAACGGCTCAACACAATATACTCCACACACACACAACCCTACACCCACACCCACACCCACACTCACGCCTACACAAGCAAATCTTGCCGTGAACACAGCCCTCTTGACGTAGCGAACGCCTCTCATCAACACCAACATAAATTAAAAAAAAAAAAAAAAAATAAAAATAAAAAAAAAAAAAAAAATAATAATAATAATTATATACATGTACCACGGTGGGACGCCCGCGGCTGACGACAAACTATTATCTGTTGTACGTTAATTGTAATTGCACAGTGCACAATATCACTGCAGGCGTCAGATCTCAGAACTGCATAGAATGGACGTAGTGCGGGTCCGGTCGGGTTCTGCCTGCCTGTTTGCTGATATAATAAAAATTTATTAAAATTCATTTGACTTTAATAAAAAAAAAAAAAAAAAAAAAAAAAAAAAAAAAAAAAAAAAATTAAGAATAATATATATATAATTATGATGGACTCATCGTTAGTTAATAAGTAGTTTTAAGTACAAGTAAGTTTGTACTCCGGAGTCACCACTTGTACGTGGAACTCAGAGACAAAAAGAAAAATGTAAATAATTAAGAGCACGGACGTTCGTCTGTGGATGATTGTAAGGCTGGAGGTGGTTTTAGCCGGTTGGAGTCCGGCACTACTCAGACTGGCTCGTTTGTGAGGCAGCTTGATTGTCCGTGCGGATTTCCCCTCCAGCCAAAAAAAAAAAAAAAAAAAAAAAAAAAAAAAAAAAAAAAAAAAAAAAAAAAAAAAAAAAAACCTAACCTAACCTAACCTAACCTAACCTAACCTAACCTAACCTAACCTAACCTAACCTAACCTAACCTAACCTAACCTAACCTAACCTAACCTAACCTAACCTAACCTAACCTAACCTAACCTAACCTAACCTAACCTAACCTAACCTAACCTAACCTAACCTAACCTAACCTAACCTAACCTAACCTAACCTAACCTAACCTAACCTAACCTAACCCAGCGAAGTTTTTACCAAAACGTTGATATCTTAAGTACTAATTACGCGTTTTTCGAGCTGTTTTCAGCGGATATTGACTGGAGTAGTGTTCCGCCTACTCCCTGAACATTTTTTATTGACCGCACACGCGAAAAAATTTTCTCCCTCCTACACTTTGAAAAATTTTCCAAATTTTTATAACAAATTAATTAATATCTAACCTAACTTACAGTTTTATTCAGTTCTATAATAAATATATAGTTTCAGGCATACTTACCTTCCATCCCTGCGCTTTTGGCCGCGTTCCGTGGTCCTGAGCACAGATTGGGGGTTGTTTTCCAAATTTTTTACCCCAAAAAACTGGTTTTTTCGGGATAACCCAAAATTTTTCTTCCTGCACACCTACCTTTTATTCCATAAACGGCTAGCCCGCGCGGAGCCGCGTCTCTGGACATATCGCACGTGCGGCTAGCTCGCAAAAAATTTTTGATAATTCTTATTTCCATCAGCTAAGTACATGCAAAATACACCTAAGGGAGCGAAGTTTTTACCAAAACGTTGATATCTTAAGTACTAATTACGCGTTTTTCGAGCTGTTTTCAGCGGATATTGACTGGAGTAGTGTTCCGCCTACTCCCTGAACATTTTTTATTGACCGCACACGCGAAAAAATTTTCTCCCTCCTACACTTTGAAAAATTTTCCAAATTTTTATAACAAATTAATTAATATCTAACCTAACTTACAGTTTTATTCAGTTCTATAATAAATATATAGTTTCAGGCATACTTACCTTCCATCCCTGCGCTTTTGGCCGCGTTCCGTGGTCCTGAGCACAGATTGGGGGTTGTTTTCCAAATTTTTTACCCCAAAAAACTGGTTTTTTCGGGATAACCCAAAATTTTTCTTCCTGCACACCTACCTTTTATTCCATAAACGGCTAGCCCGCGCGGAGCCGCGTCTCTGGACATATCGCACGTGCGGCTAGCTCGCAAAAAATTTTGCCCACCCTCCCACCCTCTGTTCTATAGCTAGAGGAAGGGTAAACGGAGAGAGGTCGGCAAAAAATTTCTTATTATCTGGTTTTGTTTGGTTTGAAGTTGGGGAGGGAAAAAATTGCAATATTTTATTTAAAAGAATATTTTATGACTCTTAATTTAATGGGACAGACGTTTTAATATTAGTTTAAGACGTATTTTCGGACTTTTATTTAATTTAATTTTATACTGTGTTCCCCTTTTACAGGGACACAGGAGGTAAATTTGACAGTCGTTTTGACATTTAAGTTAAAAAATTATAATTAGGACAAATTATTTATCTGTTTTATATTTTGATTACTTGTGTGTTGTCTAACTGTGTTCCCCCCTTTACAGGGTCACAGTTCCCAGTGTTCCTGAAGTTCCCTCTTCTTCGGAATAGGCACTGTCGGACTGATCTTCCATTTACAGGGGTCTGCTCGAGCAGTGTCTGTTACTGACATTAACATGTTTCGCACCCCGTCCAGCAACGTAAGGTCCCAGTGCTCCAGTGGCTCGCCGCGATCGGCGGAGAAAGCGGGGCCCAACACTCTTGACGCGAGGAGGCAAATCGATTTCGGGAACGAAACACCCCTCGCATCAAAGGAGAGCCTAGCTACCCCGTCGACGCGCCGAGCCCCTGTCAATGCTCCAAGACCACTCAAGAAGCCGGAGGCCGGGCACCCCAGTCGCATTGCGGAGGCGAGAGCTTGCCTAAACAAAGCCAAGCTTAATTTGGGCAACTCTCGCAACCTTAAAGCGGAAATAAAGACTGCGGTGCTCGAATCCATAAACCGGCTCTATGAGCTGGTCAAAGAGTGTGAGCTAGAAAAGGCCCCTCCCGCACCCGTAGCCGTACCAGTAGCCGCGCCCACTGTCAACCATAGTCCCCAACCCATATCCATCGAGGTGCTTGCTAGCCAGGCTGAACTCATCACCACGCTCAAGGAACACATCTCGCTTGTTAGGGAGAATTCTGAGCATGTGGTAAAGCTCCGAGAAAGCCTGGCTAGCAGGGAAAGTGTGGGGGAGGCGACCTACGCGAGCGTAGCGGCCGTCAACAAATGCCACACCGGAGCCACACGGGCTCTGGAGCGAACGACGCTGCACTCCGTGGTTGTCACCTCAACACAGGAGGCGGACACAGGGGCCGAAATCCTCGAAAGAGTGAGGAAGGCAGTGGATGCGAAGGAGGGTTGGGTGCGTGTAGAGAGGGTCAGGAAAGCGAAGGATCAGAAGGTGATTATGGGGTGCGAAACGCAAGAGGAGAGGGCAAAGCTCAAAAAGCGACTCGAATCGGCCGGAGAGAACCTCGTCGTCGAGGCTGTGAAGAATCGGGACCCGCTTCTGGTTCTTAGGGATGTGCTGTCAGTACATAGTGACGAAGATGTTTTGCGAGCCCTAAGGAACCAGAACCGGGAGATCTTTGATGGCCTCGGTGACGAGGAACAGAAAATTTGCATAAGGTTTCGTAAAAAGTCGCGTAACCCACACCTGAACAGCGTTGTGCTGAGTGTGACCCCTGCAATCTGGAGGCGGGCACTCGCTGGAGGCAGGCTTCGGATTGACCTCCAGCGAGTGCGCGTCGAAGACCAGACGCCCCTAGTGCAGTGCACCCGCTGCTTAGCATACGGTCATGGCAAACGTCTCTGCACGGAGCCGGCCGACCTATGCAGCCACTGCGGCGGTCCACACCTTAGGGTGGACTGCCCAGATAAACAAAAAGGCGAAGCAGCGGTGTGCATCAACTGCACCCGAGCCAAGCTGGGGGAACACTCGCACAATGCTTTCAACGAAGAATGCCCGATACGCAGGAAGTGGGACGCATTCGCCAGAGCATCAATAGCCTATTGCTAAAGTTGTCGGTGCGCCCACTTCCGCGTACATCAACATGGCCACGTCGACACAACCAGATCGCAGAAGCATTAAGCGAACCACTGGGGTTGGCTTGATGGGCGTCGATAATTGGAGCCACTTTCATGAGAAAGTGGCTGAAATTATACTGGACCGTAAGCCAACTCTAGTGGAATCGTCAAGTTGTGTCGAAGTGAGTGGAACTCAGCAGTCGTTAAAATTGTTCATTTATCTAGGCCCAAAAAATAAGGATATATATTTATATAGTAAATATATAATGAGATATCAAAACCAACAATAATAACTGAACAAAATTTTATTAAATCAAACGACGGAACCAACGGATTGAATTCTAATAATACGTGGGTAACGATAGATAAATATTTAGGGCTAAGTAGTAAATAGATTTAAAGTTTAGAAATAGTAGTGTAAAATAATAGTAAATTAGTAGATTGAAAAAATTGTTATAGTTTAGGAATTTTTAGTACATAGTTAAATAGTATTTTAAAACAGAAATAAATAGACAAGATAAAACAATGCACCAAGCGTAGTCTCTTTGGCCATCATCACATCAATCAGTCGCAAAATAAAGACTAGAAAAAACGCAATAAAGGGCTCTAACAACGTTAGAGGAACACTGGTGGGGCAGGAGTGTGGTTTTAGCCGGTTCGAGTCCGGCACTACCTCGACTATCTCACAGCTAGTGCGGTAGTCGAGGTGTCCGTGGGGATTTCCCACTCCTGCCAAATTAAAAAAAAAAAAAAAAAAAAAAAAAAAAAAAAAAAAAAAAAAAAAAAAACCTAACCTAACCTAACCTAACCTAACCTAACCTAACCTAACCTAACCTAACCTAACCTAACCTAACCTAACCTAACCTAACCTAACCTAACCTAACCTAACCTAACCTAACCTAACCTAACCTAACCTAACCTAACCTAACCTAACCTAACCTAACCTAACCTAACCTAACCTAACCTAACCTAACCTAACCTAACCTAACCTAACCTAACCTAACCTAACCTAACCTAACCTAACCTAACCTAACCTAACCTAACCTAACCTAACCTAACCTAACCTAACCTAACCTTTTTTTTTTTTTTTTTTTTTTTTGTCGCTGGGAAAAAATGCATTACGCATACCCTCCCATCGGGGGATGGGGGGGCTATGTGGGACTCCCCGGTCTGACCCGGTATACCCACTAAAACGACCCAGCGGCACTCCCGCTTCGTCTGAGTGGTGAGGGACTGGGAGAATGGCACAGCCTTAACGTCCGGTCCTCCGCCGACGATTACCCTTCAGGGTGGACCCATCACGCCCTTCCCGTGGGGAGGGGGATGGGCCCATCACGCCCTTCCCGTGGGGAGGGGGATGGGCCCGGGAATGACCAACCAAAGTGGTGATGGGTGCAATGCGGGCGCTGGCGCCCCCGCGCCTAGCGCCCGCCCATCGCCACCATGAGGAGGGAGAGGATGGCGCCCTCTCCGACCCCCTCTTCGTCTGCGGAGTGGCGCGCGGGACATATCCCCACGCGGCGGCCACGTATCCCGGTCCCCTCTCTAAGAGCGAGAGGGGAGGGGAGTCTGTGGAAGACCGCGACACCAAAGCCACCAAGCCGTCCCGGTCGCCCAGCCAACGGCCAGGGACCGAGTAAGGCTCGGCGACCACCGCCAAGTCCACCAACCACTCAGCCATGGTCTGCGTTAGCAGATCCTGGGCTGCTCTGCAGTGGTTGGTGTTAGCCTGAAGGATGCGATGTTCGACCCTATCCATCAGTCGGACATCGCACCCCCCTCCGCAGCTGCCACAGGAATGACAGTGCTACCGGCAGCAGCAGGCCCGATCGGCGCCTGCGCTTTGCCCCGCTTAGGGGGAGGATTGCAGTTCCTCCCCTTCGTGACGTGCTTCGCCGGGCAGCCACTGGCGGCACACACCGCGCAGTGCGGCGTGGCGGCTTCGCAGGAGGCGGCTTTGTGGCCCTCCTTGCCGCAGCGAAAGCATGTGTCCGTCCTGTCTACAGTGGACGGACACAGGGGCCGGGTGTGTCCAATGCCGAAGCACCGGAAGCACCGCAGAGGCTGGTCCTCGAGTGCCCGGACTGCACCCGAGCTGAATCCGACTGTGAGCCGTCCCTTGGCAAGGACGGCTTTGGCAGCTGCGATTGGGCACTCGAGACGAATGGTGCCCATGCCGCCGCGGCCGGGCCTTATGTCCCGGCTTTGGATCGCTGCGACACCACAGTCCCCTATCGCTGCGACCGCCGCCACCACGTCCTCTTTGGTGACGGAGTCATCAAGGTCCGTCACCTCTATGGCCGCCGACTTGACCGGTCGGGCCACCTTGGCCGAATCTGCGATGACCTCCTGCAGCTTGGCTGCAAAGAGGTCCGCATGGGCACTCCCCTCTGCCCCCGGGAACTCGAATATTCGAGCCCCGGCTTGGGTCCGCCGGCAAGACACACTGCCGATCCCCAGTTGGGCAGGATCGGCACCGGCACGCGCCCGCATCAAAATTGACATGTAAGTCTCCCCTCGCTCCGCAGCCTCCGCGGTGAGTGTCACAACGACGGCTGCGGTTTTTGGGGGGACTAGCTGCCCCTTTCCACTCCCTTTCCCTTTCCCCTTCCCCTTTCCCTTGCCGGTTTGGCTGGGAGTGGTGTTGGCGGGGACGACAGGGTCAGCCGTTGCCGACTTCTTGCCCTTGCCCTTCCCCTTACGGACCACTTCCGTCCACTCGTTGGACGGGGTCTGCGATGGAAGAAGGGCATCTTCTGCATTTGAGGAGGACGGTCCCGGCTCGCTCTGCCTCTTATCCGCCTCAAGCGGTGGTCGGAGGCGTTTCTCCGGCAAGAGCCGGTCCTCAATGCCTGCTAAGCAGGCTCTTGTGAAGGCCCTCTCCTCCATTACGACCTTGCGGATGATGTCCTCAAGGTTGGAGGTAGGGCCCTCTGCCGCAGGGCTCGTGTTGGCTTGTTGTGGCCGGGCCGTGGCTTCAGCCAGCTTCTGATGAAGCTGACTGACCTCCGACTGCAGGCGATCTATCCTCGCCTGCAGTTGCCGCGTCTCGTCCGTGGCCTTACGCCGGACCAGTTCTGCGACGACACCGCGCATGCTCGCGGCCCTGCATTTGAGGGCCTTCTGCAAGGTCCCCTTGATGTTGGAGGACTTAGTCGCGACCTCCACAATCTCCTCCTCGTCCTCCTCCGCCATTCTCTCCAGCTCGGCCAGAGAATGGTCCGCGTACACGACACGGGACGCACCGTACCCAGACTTGGCCCGGGCGACGTGCGCCCGTTTCTCCTTCGCAGCAACCCGCTCCTCTAGCTCTTGCTGGAGCTGCGACCGCCGGGCCAGATCCAACTGGCGTTGGGCGTCCGCAAGCCCAACGACATGGGTCTCCGCGGCCACCGTCGGCTTTTTTGCCTTCGGCAACCTCGTCGACCCCGAGGCCGAGGAGCCTTCGGACCCACCGCTCTTGCGGACCCGCTTTCGCGACCGAGGGTCGTCCGCATCCGACATACTTATAAGGGAGTCGTTGTCAGACGACTCATTCAACCCTCCAAAGAAACTAGCCGCAGATGGCGCGCGACTAGTCTCTGACGCCGGAGCGTCAGAGTGGCCCTGAGAAGGGCCTTTTGGCTGGCCCTGAGAAGGGCCTTTGGGTTGGCCCTGAGAAGGGCCTTTGGGTTGGCCCTGAGAAGGACCTTTGGGTTGGCCCTGAGAAGGACCTTTTGTTTGGCCCTGAGAAGGGCCTTTGGGTTGGCCCTGAGAAGGACCTTTGGGTTGGCCCTGAGAAGGACCTTTGGGTTGGCCCTGAGAAGGGCCTTGTTTTAAAAACCGCCCGCAGGCGTCCCGCGAAGGTGTCGTCATAGTTCCGCAGGTTCGTAGCTCAACAAGGCAAGGATAAAGTAAGCTACAAAAGCACAGTGCACTTTGGCCAACCCAGTCTGCCACTCCGTTACGGTGGTCAGAACTGGGTCGTTTCCAGGGGACGCGACGTGGACGCAAGCACTGTGGGGTGGTCCCCCAACCTAACCTAACCTAACCTAACCAGCGAAGTTTTTACCAAAACGTTGATATCTTAAGTACTAATTACGCGTTTTTCGAGCTGTTTTCAGCGGATATTGACTGGAGTAGTGTTCCGCCTACTCCCTGAACACTTTTTATTGACCGCACATGCGAAAAAATTTTCTCCCTCCTACACTTTGAAAAATTTTCCAAATTTTTATAACAAATTAATTAATATCTAACCTAACTTACAGTTTTATTCAGTTCTATAATAAATATATAGTTTCAGGCATACTTACCTTCCATCCCTGCGCTTTTGGCCGCGTTCCGTGGTCCTGGGCACAGATTGGGGGTTGTTTTCCAAATTTTTTACCCCAAAAAACTGGTTTTTTCGGGATAACCCAAAATTTTTCTTCCTGCACACCTACCTTTTATTCCATAAACGGCTAGCCCGCGCGGAGCCGCGTCTCTGGACATATCGCACGTGCGGCTAGCTCGCAAAAAATTTTTGATAATTCTTATTTCCATCAGCTAAGTACATGCAAAATACACCTAAGGGAGCGAAGTTTTTACCAAAACGTTGATATCTTAAGTACTAATTACGCGTTTTTCGAGCTGTTTTCAGCGGATATTGACTGGAGTAGTGTTCCGCCTACTCCCTGAACACTTTTTATTGACCGCACACGCGAAAAAATTTTCTCCCTCCTACACTTTGAAAAATTTTCCAAATTTTTATAACAAATTAATTAATATCTAACCTAACTTACAGTTTTATTCAGTTCTATAATAAATATATAGTTTCAGGCATACTTACCTTCCATCCCTGCGCTTTTGGCCGCGTTCCGTGGTCCTGGGCACAGATTGGGGGTTGTTTTCCAAATTTTTTACCCCAAAAAACTGGTTTTTTCGGGATAACCCAAAATTTTTCTTCCTGCACACCTACCTTTTATTCCATAAACGGCTAGCCCGCGCGGAGCCGCGTCTCTGGACATATCGCACGTGCGGCTAGCTCGCAAAAAATTTTTGATAATTCTTATTTCCATCAGCTAAGTACATGCAAAATACACCTAAGGGAGCGAAGTTTTTACCAAAACGTTGATATCTTAAGTACTAATTACGCGTTTTTCGAGCTGTTTTCAGCGGATATTGACTGGAGTAGTGTTCCGCCTACTCCCTGAACACTTTTTATTGACCGCACACGCGAAAAAATTTTCTCCCTCCTACACTTTGAAAAATTTTCCAAATTTTTATAACAAATTAATTAATATCTAACCTAACTTACAGTTTTATTCAGTTCTATAATAAATATATAGTTTCAGGCATACTTACCTTCCATCCCTGCGCTTTTGGCCGCGTTCCGTGGTCCTGGGCACAGATTGGGGGTTGTTTTCCAAATTTTTTACCCCAAAAAACTGGTTTTTTCGGGATAACCCAAAATTTTTCTTCCTGCACACCTACCTTTTATTCCATAAACGGCTAGCCCGCGCGGAGCCGCGTCTCTGGACATATCGCACGTGCGGCTAGCTCGCAAAAAAATTTTGATAATTCTTATTTCCATCAGCTAAGTACATGCAAAATACACCTAAGGGAGCGAAGTTTTTACCAAAACGTTGATATCTTAAGTACTAATTACGCGTTTTTCGAGCTGTTTTCAGCGGATATTGACTGGAGTAGTGTTCCGCCTACTCCCTGAACACTTTTTATTGACCGCACACGCGAAAAAATTTTCTCCCTCCTACACTTTGAAAAATTTTCCAAATTTTTATAACAAATTAATTAATATCTAACCTAACTTACAGTTTTATTCAGTTCTATAATAAATATATAGTTTCAGGCATACTTACCTTCCATCCCTGCGCTTTTGGCCGCGTTCCGTGGTCCTGGGCACAGATTGGGGGTTGTTTTCCAAATTTTTTACCCCAAAAAACTGGTTTTTTCGGGATAACCCAAAATTTTTCTTCCTGCACACCTACCTTTTATTCCATAAACGGCTAGCCCGCGCGGAGCCGCGTCTCTGGACATATCGCACGTGCGGCTAGCTCGCAAAAAATTTTTGATAATTCTTATTTCCATCAGCTAAGTACATGCAAAATACACCTAAGGGAGCGAAGTTTTTACCAAAACGTTGATATCTTAAGTACTAATTACGCGTTTTTCGAGCTGTTTTCAGCGGATATTGACTGGAGTAGTGTTCCGCCTACTCCCTGAACACTTTTTATTGACCGCACACGCGAAAAAATTTTCTCCCTCCTACACTTTGAAAAATTTTCCAAATTTTTATAACAAATTAATTAATATCTAACCTAACTTACAGTTTTATTCAGTTCTATAATAAATATATAGTTTCAGGCATACTTACCTTCCATCCCTGCGCTTTTGGCCGCGTTCCGTGGTCCTGGGCACAGATTGGGGGTTGTTTTCCAAATTTTTTACCCCAAAAAACTGGTTTTTTCGGGATAACCCAAAATTTTTCTTCCTGCACACCTACCTTTTATTCCATAAACGGCTAGCCCGCGCGGAGCCGCGTCTCTGGACATATCGCACGTGCGGCTAGCTCGCAAAAAATTTTTGATAATTCTTATTTCCATCAGCTAAGTACATGCAAAATACACCTAAGAGAGCGAAGTTTTTACCAAAACGTTGATATCTTAAGTACTAATTACGCGTTTTTCGAGCTGTTTTCAGCGGATATTGACTGGAGTAGTGTTCCGCCTACTCCCTGAACACTTTTTATTGACCGCACACGCGAAAAAATTTTCTCCCTCCTACACTTTGAAAAATTTTCCAAATTTTTATAACAAATTAATTAATATCTAACCTAACTTACAGTTTTATTCAGTTCTATAATAAATATATAGTTTCAGGCATACTTACCTTCCATCCCTGCGCTTTTGGCCGCGTTCCGTGGTCCTGGGCACAGATTGGGGGTTGTTTTCCAAATTTTTTACCCCAAAAAACTGGTTTTTTCGGGATAACCCAAAATTTTTCTTCCTGCACACCTACCTTTTATTCCATAAACGGCTAGCCCGCGCGGAGCCGCGTCTCTGGACATATCGCACGTGCGGCTAGCTCGCAAAAAATTTTTGATAATTCTTATTTCCATCAGCTAAGTACATGCAAAATACACCTAAGGGAGCGAAGTTTTTACCAAAACGTTGATATCTTAAGTACTAATTACGCGTTTTTCGAGCTGTTTTCAGCGGATATTGACTGGAGTAGTGTTCCGCCTACTCCCTGAACACTTTTTATTGACCGCACACGCGAAAAAATTTTCTCCCTCCTACACTTTGAAAAATTTTCCAAATTTTTATAACAAATTAATTAATATCTAACCTAACTTACAGTTTTATTCAGTTCTATAATAAATATATAGTTTCAGGCATACTTACCTTCCATCCCTGCGCTTTTGGCCGCGTTCCGTGGTCCTGGGCACAGATTGGGGGTTGTTTTCCAAATTTTTTACCCCAAAAAACTGGTTTTTTCGGGATAACCCAAAATTTTTCTTCCTGCACACCTACCTTTTATTCCATAAACGGCTAGCCCGCGCGGAGCCGCGTCTCTGGACATATCGCACGTGCGGCTAGCTCGCAAAAAATTTTGCCCACCCTCCCACCCTCTGTTCTATAGCTAGAGGAAGGGTAAACGGAGAGAGGTCGGCAAAAAAATTCTTATTATCTGGTTTTGTTTGGTTTGAAGTTGGGGAGGGAAAAAATTGCAATATTTTATTTAAAAGAATATTTTATGACTCTTAATTTAATGGGACAGACGTTTTAATATTAGTTTAAGACGTATTTTCGGACTTTTATTTAATTTAATTTTATACTGTGTTCCCCTTTTACAGGGACACAGGAGGTAAATTTGACAGTCGTTTTGACATTTAAGTTAAAAAATTATAATTAGGACAAATTATTTATCTGTTTTATTACTTGTGTGTTGTCTAACTGTGTTCCCCCCTTTACAGGGTCACAGTTCCCAGTGTTCCTGAAGTTCCCTCTTCTTCGGAATAGGCACTGTCGGACTGATCTTCCATTTACAGGGGTCTGCTCGAGCAGTGTCTGTTACTGACATTAACATGTTTCGCACCCCGTCCAGCAACGTAAGGTCCCAGTGCTCCAGTGGCTCGCCGCGATCGGCGGAGAAAGCGGGGCCCAACACTCTTGACGCGAGGAGGCAAATCGATTTCGGGAACGAAACACCCCTCGCATCAAAGGAGAGCCTAGCTACCCCGTCGACGCGCCGAGCCCCTGTCAATGCTCCAAGACCACTCAAGAAGCCGGAGGCCGGGCACCCCAGTCGCATTGCGGAGGCGAGAGCTTGCCTAAACAAAGCCAAGCTTAATTTGGGCAACTCTCGCAACCTTAAAGCGGAAATAAAGACTGCGGTGCTCGAATCCATAAACCGGCTCTATGAGCTGGTCAAAGAGTGTGAGCTGGAAAAGGCCCCTCCCGCACCCGTAGCCGTACCAGTACCCGCGCCCACTGTCAACCATAGTCCCCAACCCATATCCATCGAGGTGCTTGCTAGCCAGGCTGAACTCATCACCACGCTCAAGGAACACATCTCGCTCGTTAGGGAGAATTCTGAGCATGTGGTAAAGCTCCGAGAAAGCCTGGCTAGCAAGGAAAGTGTGGGGGAGGCGACCTACGCGAGCATAGCGGCCGTCAACAAATGCCACACCGGAGCCACACGGGCCCTGGAGCGAACGACGCTGCACTCCGTGGTCGTCACCTCAACACAGGAGGCGGACACAGGGGCCGAAATCCTCGAAAGAGTGAGGAAGGCAGTGGATGCGAAGGAGGGTTGGGTGCGTGTAGAGAGGGTCAGGAAAGCGAAGGATCAGAAGGTGATTATGGGGTGCGAAACGCAAGAGGAGAGGGCAAAGCTCAAAAAGCGACTCGAATCCGCCGGAGAGAACCTCGTCGTCGAGGCTGTGAAGAATCGGGACCCGCTTCTGGTTCTTAGGGATGTGCTGTCAGTACATAGTGACGAAGATGTTTTGCGAGCCCTAAGGAACCAGAACCGGGAGATCTTTGATGGCCTCGGTGACGAGGAACAGAAAATTTGCATAAGGTTTCGTA
The DNA here is from genome assembly GCA_932274075.1 of Diarsia rubi. NCBI lineage: Eukaryota > Metazoa > Arthropoda > Insecta > Lepidoptera > Noctuidae > Diarsia > Diarsia rubi. The sequence continues at coordinate 39,286 of OW026418.1, forward strand.
AAAAGTCGCGTAACCCACACCTGAACAGCGTTGTGCTGAGTGTGACCCCTGCAATCTGGAGGCGGGCACTCGCTGGAGGCAGGCTTCGGATTGACCTCCAGCGAGTGCGCGTCGAAGACCAGACGCCCCTAGTGCAGTGCACCCGCTGCTTAGCATACGGTCATGGCAAACGTCTCTGCACGGAGCCGGCCGACCTATGCAGCCACTGCGGCGGTCCACACCTTAGGGTGGACTGCCCAGATAAACAAAAAGGCGAAGCAGCGGTGTGCATCAACTGCACCCGAGCCAAGCTGGGGGAACACTCGCACAATGCTTTCAACGAAGAATGCCCGATACGCAGGAAGTGGGACGCATTCGCCAGAGCATCAATAGCCTATTGCTAAAGTTGTCGGTGCGCCCACTTCCGCGTACATCAACATGGCCACGTCGACACAACCAGATCGCAGAAGCATTAAGCGAACCACTAGGGTTGGCTTGATGGGCGTCGATAATTGGAGCCACTTTCATGAGAAAGTGGCTGAAATTATACTGGACCGTAAGCCAACTCTAGTGGAATCGTCAAGTTGTGTCGAAGTGAGTGGAACTCAGCAGTCGTTTAAATTGTTTATTTATCTAGGCCCAAAAAATAAGGATATATATTTATATAGTAAATATATAATGAGATATCATAGAACAAAACCAAGAATAATAACTGAACAAAATTTAATAAAATCAAACGACGGAACCAATGGATTGAATTCTAATAATACAATATTTAGGGCTAAGTAGTAAATAGATTTAAAGCATAAAAATAGTAGTGTAAAATAATAGAATATTAGTAGATTGGAAAAATTGTTATAGTTTAGAAAATTTTTTTTTAGGACATAGTTAAATAGTATTTTTAAAACAGAAATAAATAGACAAGATAAAACAATGCACCAAGCGTAGTCTCTTCGGCCATTATCACATAAATCAGTCGCAAAATAAAGACTAGAAAATCGCAATAAAGGGCTCTAACAACGTTAGAGGAACACTGGTGGGGCAGGAGTGTGGTTTTAGCCGGTTCGAGTCCGGCACTACCTCGACTATCTCACAGCCAGTGCGGTAGTCGAGGTGTCCGTGGGGATTTCCCACTCCTGCCAAAACAAAAAAAAAAAAAAAAAAAAAAAAAAAAAAAACCTAACCTAACCTAACCTAACCTAACCTAACCTAACCTAACCTAACCTAACCTAACCTAACCGATATCTTTAGTACTATATACGCGTTTTTCGAGCTGTTTTCAGCGGATATTGACTGGAGTAGTGTTCCGCCTACTCCCTGGACATTTTTTATTGACCCGAACGCGAAAAATTTTTCTCCCTCCTACACTTTGAAAAATTTTCCAAATTTTTATAACAAATTAATTAATATCTAAGCTAAGTTACAGTTTTTTACAGTTTTATTAAAATTACATAGTTTCAGGCATACTCACCCACCATTCCTGCGCTTTTGGCCGCGTTCCGTGGTCCTGGGCACAGATTGGGGGTTGTTTTCCAAATTTTTTACCCCGAAAAACTGGTTTTTTGGGGAAAACTCTAAATTTTTCTTCTTACGACGACAACTTTTATTCTAAAAACGGCTAGCCCGCGCGGAGCCGCGTCTTTTGACATATCGCACGCGCGCCTAGCTGAAATAGAAGTTGCTACACGAATTTTGATAATTCTTATTTCCATTAGCTAAGTACATACAGAATTCACCTAAGGGAGCGAAGATTTTACTAAAACGTTGATATCTTTAGTACTATATACGCGTTTTTCGAGCTGTTTTCAGCGGATATTGACTGGAGTAGTGTTCCGCCTACTCCCTGGACATTTTTTATTGACCCGAACGCGAAAAATTTTTCTCCCTCCTACACTTTGAAAAATTTTCCAAATTTTTATAACAAATTAATTAATATCTAAGCTAAGTTACAGTTTTTTACAGTTTTATTAAAATTACATAGTTTCAGGCATACTCACCCACCATTCCTGCGCTTTTGGCCGCGTTCCGTGGTCCTGGGCACAGATTGGGGGTTGTTTTCCAAATTTTTTACCCCGAAAAACTGGTTTTTTGGGGAAAACTCTAAATTTTTCTTCTTACGACGACAACTTTTATTCTAAAAACGGCTAGCCCGCGCGGAGCCGCGTCTTTTGACATATCGCACGCGCGCCTAGCTGAAATAGAAGTTGCTACACGAATTTTGATAATTCTTATTTCCATTAGCTAAGTACATACAGAATTCACCTAAGGGAGCGAAGATTTTACTAAAACGTTGATATCTTTAGTACTATATACGCGTTTTTCGAGCTGTTTTCAGCGGATATTGACTGGAGTAGTGTTCCGCCTACTCCCTGGACATTTTTTATTGACCCGAACGCGAAAAATTTTTCTCCCTCCTACACTTTGAAAAATTTTCCAAATTTTTATAACAAATTAATTAATATCTAAGCTAAGTTACAGTTTTTTACAGTTTTATTAAAATTACATAGTTTCAGGCATACTCACCCACCATTCCTGCGCTTTTGGCCGCGTTCCGTGGTCCTGGGCACAGATTGGGGGTTGTTTTCCAAATTTTTTACCCCGAAAAACTGGTTTTTTGGGGAAAACTCTAAATTTTTCTTCTTACGACGACAACTTTTATTCTAAAAACGGCTAGCCCGCGCGGAGCCGCGTCTTTTGACATATCGCACGCGCGCCTAGCTGAAATAGAAGTTGCTACACGAATTTTGATAATTCTTATTTCCATTAGCTAAGTACATACAGAATTCACCTAAGGGAGCGAAGATTTTACTAAAACGTTGATATCTTTAGTACTATATACGCGTTTTTCGAGCTGTTTTCAGCGGATATTGACTGGAGTAGTGTTCCGCCTACTCCCTGGACATTTTTTATTGACCCGAACGCGAAAAATTTTTCTCCCTCCTACACTTTGAAAAATTTTCCAAATTTTTATAACAAATTAATTAATATCTAAGCTAAGTTACAGTTTTTTTACAGTTTTATTAAAATTACATAGTTTCAGGCATACTCACCCACCATTCCTGCGCTTTTGGCCGCGTTCCGTGGTCCTGGGCACAGATTGGGGGTTGTTTTCCAAATTTTTTACCCCGAAAAACTGGTTTTTTGGGGAAAACTCTAAATTTTTCTTCTTACGACGACAACTTTTATTCTAAAAACGGCTAGCCCGCGCGGAGCCGCGTCTTTTGACATATCGCACGCGCGCCTAGCTGAAAAAATTTTTGCCCACCCTCCCACCCTATAGTGACTAGTAGGATAACGGAGAGAGGTCGGCAAAATATTTTTATTTGGTTTTCGGCTCTTTTGGCTTAGTTTAGTTCATTTATGTGTTAGAAGGGAGTGTATTGTGGTTCATTTTAATAATTTTGACAATTAACTATAATTCATCAATTATACTATATCTATTTTATCTAATATCTAATTTTTGACATTTCACTTAATTTATTAATTATTATACAAGATCTATTTAATTTTCTATAGTTTGTTTGATTGTGTATTGTATTACTGTGTCCCCCCTTTACAGGGTCACAGTACCCAGTGTCCGTAAAGTTTCCTCTCCTCCCAAGCAGATATCTGACTGACCTCCCATTTACAGGGTTCCGTTCGATTTGTATCTGCCACTCGAAACTTAAATATGTTCCGCACCCCATCCAGTACCGTGAGGGCCCAAAGCTCCAGTGGCTCGCCGCGATCCGCGGAGGAAGTGGGACTTTCCCCTGCTAGCGCGAGGAGGAGAATCTCCTTCGGGGAGGATACTCCTTCCGTACCCCGGGGGGGGGCTGCCACTCCGCGGACGCGCCGAGCCCCTGTGGACGCCTTAACACAGCTCAAGAAGCCTGTGGCTGGGTGTCGCAGTCGGATTGAGGAGGCGAGAGCTTGCCTAAACAAGGCAAAGCTCAATTTGGGCAACTCCCGCAACCTCAAGACCGACATTAAGGCAGCGGTGCTCGAGGCAATAAACAGGCTTTTTGAGCTGGTAAAGGAGTCTGAGCAGGACAAGGCCCCGGCCGCACCCGAACCCGCACCAGCACCTACGCCCACCGCTGACTGCATCCCTCAGTCCTCCCTTAGCGAGGTTCTCGCCGGCCAGACTGTGCTCACAAACGCTCTCAAGGAGCACCTCTCGGAGTTAAAGGACAACTCCGAGAAACTCGAAAGGCTCCGAGATAGCCTGGCCGGCAGGGAGAGTGTGGGGGAGACAACATACGCGAGTGCAGCAGCTGCAAATAAGAGCCACACCGGGGCGAAGGCCCCGGAGCGAACCACTCTGCACTCCGTAGTTGTCTCCTCAACAGAGGAGGACGACACCAGCGGTGACATCCTGGAGAGGGTCAGGAAAGCGGTGGATGCCAAAGAAGGCTGGGTGCGTGTCGAAAGGGTAAGAAAGGCCAAAGACCGAAAAGTGGTAATGGGGTGCGAAACAAGGGAAGAGAGGGATAAATTGAAAAAGCGACTCGAATCGGCCGGAGAGAACCTCGTCGTTGAGGCAGTGAAAAATCGGAACCCGCTTCTGATTCTTAGGGACGTGTTGCTGATACACAGTGACGAGGAAGTCCTCAGAGCCCTTAAGAATCAGAACCAGGAGATGTTTCTCGGCCTCACCGACGAGGAACAGAGAATGGACATCAAGTTTAGAAAAGTCTCGAGTAACCCTCACGTGAACAGCATTGTGCTGAGTGTTTCCCCTGTCATATGGAGGCGGGCGCTCGCTGGCGGCAAGCTTCGGGTTGACCTCCAGCGGGTGCGAGTCGAAGACCAGACGCCTTTGGTGCAGTGCACCCGTTGCTTGGCATACGGGCACGGCAAGCGCCTGTGCACGGAACCAGCCGATCTGTGCAGTCACTGTGGTGGTCTACACCTTAGGGTGGACTGCCCTGACATACGGGTCGGCAAAGCGGCGGTTTGTGTGAACTGTACCCGAGACAAGCTGGGGGAACACTCGCACAATGCATTCAGCAGCGAATGCCCGGTACGGAGGAGGTGGGATGCATTCGCACGAGCTACCATAGCATATTGCTAAAGTTGTCGATGCACCCATTTCAACGTACACGGAAAGCTCAAACTGGACACAACCGGACTACAGACACATGGGGCGATCAACCAGAGCTGGCTTTGTGGATAGTGGAAACTGTAGCCGATTTCATACGAAAGAGACTAAAGTTGTGCTGGACTATGAGCCGGCCTTGGTGGAATCGAAAAATCGGGTCATGGTTGCAAACATCTGTCGTCCAACGAAAACACCATTTCTTAAAGGGGTTTTAAATTTAAATTTGATATTATAATTATATAATAAGTATATAGTCGTGATATCATAGGAATAAAACCAAAAATAAATAAATGGATATACATTATATGTATATATATTAGCATAGAAGCGCATTAATATGGGGGTCAAAAAATTCAAATTTTTCACCTTGAGGCAAATAAACCGTAAATATTTTAAATAAAACATAATTATTCATTAAAATTTTAAATTTAATACAACAAGTAAATTATTATTTAGATAAAACGAAACATAAAATAATAAACCATTTTAAAAATTCTGTGTAAAAAATAGCATGAAACAAAACCTGAAACAAATCAAAAGATATTGAGTGTGGTCTCTTCGGCCTCCTACATACAGTCGCAAAAGAAGAAAAAATCCCAACGTAAAAAAGGGCTCTGACCACGTCAGAGGGACACTGGTGGGGCAGGAGTGTGGTTTTAGCCGGTTCGAGTCCGGCACTACCTCGACTATCTCACAGCCTGCGAGGTAGTCGAGGTGTCCGTGGGGATTTCCCACTCCTGCCAAAACAAAAAAAAAAAAAAAAAAAAAAAAACCTAACCTAACCTAACCTAACCCCAGTTCCCCCCCAGCCTCCGTGGTGGTCGGATCGTTTTTAAAGTCGCTCCCTAGTAAAAAATTCGGAAAATAGGTCAAAAGTGCTCGGATTTTGACAAATCAAGTGTCAATGTGTGCAGAAAAGTTGCCCCCACACTGCTAAGTGAGTTTACAAGCTGGATTTCAGTGCTGTGCAGTGATTTTTCTGAAAAGCCTTCGTTTGAGAGGTTAAGTTATTGAAACTGCAGCTTCTCGACGAAATTGCGGCGAAACAAGATCGACGACCCTATGTGTTTCTTTTGAAAAACACAGCGGAGCAACGCCGCCTCTCATCTGAACCACTTTTTATTCGCCTGACATCACGACTCTTCGAGTTATTCAGGAAAAACAAAAAACCACGTGGCCTGAAAAAGCTGAAGGAGTGGAGCTAACTACCTGAAATTTGGCGTCATTCTGGACCAACACAAGATAAGGCGAGTGCAACCTAAATAGGAATTTTATGTCATATACACATTTATATATGACATATATTAGTTATCAACTTTGACCCCTCGTAACTCTGGACAGAAGACATATTTCAAGAATCTACAACTGCGGCCTGTTGCGCGCTTATTAGAAGACCTTAAGTTTTTAGTTTTATATTTTTCAAATTAGCCAATTTAGACTAATAATTATTTAACCATAAAAAATTTAAATTTCAAATTCTAACCCTTTAATATTGTCCAAAAATTTATTTTAAGGTATTTTCATAAAGGGGCTTGTTTATTGTTAATTACCATATCTTTTTCAAAATTTTAAGTCTAACCATTTTAAAGATATTGATTTTTAAATGATTTTTGTTCATAATTCTTAAATAAATAGTAAATCCATAATTTTAACGCCAAAATTGGGTCCAATACACCTATCCTGACCTCCTCAAGCCCAAACACAGGCCCCATTGCTCCCAATTTGGCGTTTTTGGAAAATCTGCGCCATCTTGGTTTTTAGGTTTTAATTTCCAAATTAAGATATCTCGGGAACCGCTGGCTCGAATCAACCCGATTTTTCACTTCGGCCTTTAGATTATAGTTACCTTTTAGTTTTTTAGGTTTTCAGCCTGTTTCAGGAGTTCCAAATTTTTGTCGCTGAAACTGCTTTCAGGAGACACCTGAAGTGACGCCGATCTGTACATCCAAAACCCCGTCCAATTGTGACGAGCGGTTCCGAAGTTACGGGCATTTTTAGTCGACCTTTGACAGATCGGCGGCCATTTTGTTTAACTTCAAACCGCCATAACTTTTGAACCAAAGGTCGTGGGAGATTGCAGTTTTTCATTTTACACTTAGGGACCTTCCTTCCCCTTCTCCCCGCGATTTCAGGCGGTTTGGGGCTAAAAAATTTCAGGACCCTGAAAGTGATTTCAGCGGACAGCGGAGCTCGGGCCGAGTTAGGAGAGCCCAAACTCGGTGGGTCTACGGCTTCCTAGAGGGGAGTTATTCGCTGTCAAAAACCAACTTTGACAGCACCGCGGCCATTTTGTGAAAACTAAAGACGGCCATAACTTCCCAACGGAGAGTCGTGGAGGGCTGGGGTCTTCGCTGTTTATTTCAGTAGGGCTTAGGGCACAGGCCTAGTTGAGTTTCAGGCGTTTTCAGCGCGCCAAGATTCTTCAGGCTGAAAACCGATCCAGTGGATCGGTCTCACCGAGCCAACTTCAGAAAGCCCAAACACCGGGGCTTTTGGACTGGTGGATCCGGAGATATCCTCTTGTAACCACTTTGGGTTTTTTATTTCGTGAAAAACCAAACATTTTCAAGTTGGGATATCTCCGGAACCCCTTGGTGTAGCTGCACCGAGTTTGGGCTCGTTTGGGAGGGCTCGGTGAGAGCTGTCCACCGGACTAGACAGTACGACTCTATGTAGAGTCTAAGTGTTAAATTGGCGATTATTGCCTCTGAACACATTTAAAATTATTGTATTAATTGCTGACCCATTCTACTGAATGTAAAGTCTGACTACGACAACTCTTTGCAGAGAAAACTCCATATTTGGACAAGGTTTTTATTTTAACCTTAAACTTATATCTTTTAAAATTTTCTTATACATTTTGTTTTATTTTATCTTAATTTAAATTGTATATTTTTTTACTATACTTTACTGACAACCTTCCCCGTTCCATTTGCTGTGCCCTATACACACAAGCTACACAACACGGACACGTTATAGTAAATTCCAGGTACACGGGACAAAATCAAAAATGGTTCTCGGGATTCGCACCCCAGTTGCGAAGGGACCAGGAGCCGGTGCCAGAGGACCACAGGAGCCCACGTCACCTTCCCACCTTGGTAACGAGGGACCTTCTGGAACGCGTGAAACGCCGAAGGGGATATCACTGACGTTCGGCAGGAAAGACGCCATCCGAGGAACAGTGACGGAAACAGCCGAAACGTCACCATCATCGTCGGCAGGGACCTCTGATGCTGCCGCTCGCGCCACCACCCCCAGCTCCGTGGGCCCGTCTGGACAAGTGCTGGACGCTGCCAGGACATTTATCCGCCGACCAGAGCGGAAAAGAAGGTCGATAGATAACATGGAGGCGTTCAAAAAGCAGCCGGACACCTACGCTGCCCTATCCAACGACAGACTTCTCCAGGAGGTTATGAAGACCTTCGAAGATATACCGAGCAAAGTAAAGGAATACCCTCAAATGAGGAGAGACATAAGAATCTTCCTGGAGAACCAGTCAGATAAATGCCTGCGGACCCTCTTCGAGCTCAGCAAAAGAGTAAAAAGCCTGGAAACAGCGCCAAAAACAGTCCCACTCAAAAGCACCAACACCACGCCCACACCACCCGAATCACCGGTGGAAATTCTGGAAAGGCTGGAAAAGGTGGAGGCGAACATTAACGCGCGGCTCAACGACCTAGAGGAGAAGGTCGCGAAAGGCTTCGAAGACATTACCGAGCATCACTCCGAGAATGGTGCTGACATCATCGACAAGGTCGTCGACAAGATTGATGAGGTCAGCGCAAAGGTAGTCACAGTCCAAGAGAGCATAGGCAACACAATAGAAGGGGTGAAGGCCGTAGGCCGCGCCGCAGTTGCTCTTGAGGACAGAATCGGTGACGTTGTCGGTGAGGTCACCACCAGCTCTGACAAGATTCGGGAGGCCATAAGGGAAGCGGCATGCGAGCCAAAAACTGACTCGCAGACGTACGCAAACGTCACGGCAGCAAAACCCAGGCATAGACCGGCACTCCACTCGGTGGCGGTCACCTTGGAAGGCAGCCAGGAGACTGCTGACGAGGTGCTCGCCAGGGTAAGGGAGGCGGTAGACGCCAGGGAAAGTGGCCTAAAAATAAATAAAGTCAGGAAGGCCAAAAACCAGACTGTCATACTGGGGTGTGACACAGAAGCGGAGCTCAAGAAAGTCAAAAAAAGGATTGAAAGCCGAGGTGGAGGCCTAATAGTAGCGCCTATGAAAAATAAAAACCCGCTCGTCGTCCTAAAAGATGTCTTCATGGACAGCGAAGACGATGAATTAATAAAGGCGCTCTACTCCCAGAATGACAATATCTTTAGGGACCTAGAAAACGAAGACAAAGAAATGGTCGTAAAGTATAAGAAGAGGACTAGAAACCCTAAGACAGCGCACGTGGTCGTCCAGGTCAGTCCGAAAGTATGGCAGAGAATGACGGAGGCTGGGGCTCTGTACCTTGACCTACAAAGGGTCAGGGTGGAGGATCAGTCGCCGCTCATCCAATGCACGAGATGCCTCGAGTTTGGACACGGCCGGAAATTTTGTACTGAGAGTGTGGACAGGTGCAGCCACTGCGGAGGGCCGCACCTACGCGAAAAATGCGAGGAATTTGTTACGGGCAATGTACCCCAGTGCTGCAACTGCTCACACTCTAAGTTGCAAAGGACGGACCACAACGCCTTCAGCGTGGAGTGCCCGGTCCGCAGAAAATGGGATTACCTGGCTCGAACGACAACGGCATACGCCTAGACTGCTCCATAAGGTACACTTAACACACGCAACACACACAGGAACACACGCTACACACACACAAACACACGCAACACATACACGAACACACCAAGACAGCAACACAAACTGGGAGTACACTACAGAAGTAGATAACAACTACGAAACGAACATATACGTGGAAACCAAAAAACAAAAACAAGCACCGATATACCAAATATATAGTAAATATATACAAATATATCAAAACACACACACAACACCAAACACACACACCAAACATCGCCTGAAAAAGTTGATTATACTAAAAAACCCCAGTATAAGAATTGACAATAAATATGTATAACATATAGGTATATACTATATTATTGCCAAAATAACAAGGAAAATTAATGTAAAAAAGCGAAAGCAAGTTACACAAGCCTTAGAATAGCCTTAAGCGAATAGGTCCAAGCCGTATGTCCAGAAACCGGAAATAATAAAGAAAATTGTGTCATAAAAAATTGAGGTTATTATTGTGTTAGAAAATAAGAAAGCTAAGTTAAGATACTATGTTAGAAAATAAAATTTAAGTTATGTATAAGAATAAACTTGGTATTGTATAGACATAAAATAAGAAAACAAATGTATAGCAAATAATAAAAGAAAAGTGGTAAACATTCTAAGTAGGAAATAATAATGTTTTTAAAATAAATAAGCACATAGTATTAACAACATAGATATAAGAGAGAATGTCTACAAACTACACATGCAAAAATAGTATACCAGATGTTTAGAATAAACAAAAGTTAGCATGTAGAAATATTGTTAAGAAAATAAAGAAATAATAGACTTACACAAAATAGCATGTAATAGTAAGTAAGAACCTTATTGTCAATAAAACTGAGTTGTGTTGAATATCCCTAAATAAAG